>JARBWK010000005.1:72083483-72094935 GCA_030556195.1 Anolis apletophallus
CTAAATGTAGAATAACAGATGTGGCTGTGGCAGAATATACAGGGAAAAAAAGCTTGGCGGATAATTTGCTCATATACATGCACACAGGCAAGTGTTTCATATGATGTAAATGACTTGGGGGCCTTGGCTTATGCTGCTCTCTAATTCAGACAGAACCTCCAAAACAGTTTTATTGCTGTACCCTCCAACTGTCCAGATTTGGAAAGGATATTTAATCATCTGTTATCCCATTTTTTTCATCTGCTTCTAAAATGTTCCAGTTTCTCTCTCTTCTTCTCACTTTCCCTCATCATTTTATATCCATTGCTGAAAATTTATTTCAAAGTGCAAAAGTAGTTTGCATTCAGTTAACTAATCAGGCAGGAAGGAACAGAATCCTGTCCTTCCTCGTAGCATAAGGCAAACTGCTAACGCATCTCCTAGTTTGTCTAGTCTTCTTCATTAACTTTTGTCATATTCACCATATGTTCATATTTCTTGATAGCATCTCCCCTGGGTTTTGTATATGAATTGCTGAAATGTATGTAATGGGAAATATTGAACTCAATTTCCCAAATGGTAACCCTCCCCCCCCCCCCGATTCATCCAAAATTATATGAAATAAACAGACAAGATATAAATTGTATCATGGTTTTCTTACATCCCAACCCCAGCAGGAATAATTAGAACTGCAATATATGCTGAGAGACATATCAACATATACTGCAGCTCACTTGTTTTCTGCATGAAAACAAGGTTGGCTAAACCCACACCTTGCACTTGGCTGGCGAGTCTGTAAGTGACCAATAGATAGGTGTGGCCCTCCACGTTTTGTTGGAATGCAATATCCAGCAATCTCAACATCCAAGGCCAATGGGGATGTGGAGAGTTGTACTCCAGATACAACAGACCACATCTTTCTCATATCCACTTTAAGCATTTGCTGTTGCTTTATTGGTGTGAAGAAAATTTGCTTGTTATTGGTATTATTGAAAATTAGATCCCAAAATTCTGAATTCCATGAGGATGTACAGTACCCGGGATACTTTTGGGACATGCAGTGGGCTTGCTTACAACCCCCTGGCCCCTTTTCCTGTTTTACCTAATACAATCTGGGTTAAATCTGGGAGCGCATCCTCATCTATGCCCCTGAACAAGACCCATCCCTGGGACAACCCCTGAAACAGCCAACACCTTAAGAATCTATTTGTCCTCCCATTCCGGTGCCTGTTTTAGCCTATTATCTCTTGCCCCATCACATTCCTTTCTGATTGTGCCCCTCTCAGGGATAGATCAATAAATGGATACAAAATAATCCAATGATAGTCTATTAAAATTTCCCACCACAACAAAGACCAACCAGAAATGATGTTGGATGGAGCCCTGGACCAGCCAGAGAGCAGATCAAAGATGGACATTTTTTGGACCAACCAGAAGCTGGTGTAGGAGTCTTGAATATCTGTAAAAATAAAATAAATATGCTACATAGTCACTATTGCAGGATGTCAGTTCTTTGGAATGTTGTCTCTGCTGGTGTCTTCTCTGGCTATTGAGAATAAAGCCTTTGGTTTTGCCTTTAGCCTGTCTGTGTCTTATCTGGTCCTTTAGAATTTTGACAATCTGGGCCCCTGAACCCATGATTTTGGCAAAGCTGAAGTCACATAACATTGAGACACCAGAAATGCTCTTGTTTATTTACTAAGCCCCTTCTACACTCCCATATAAACCAGTTTCTGATACCAGATTATCTTATTTGAACTGTATTATATTGCAGTGTAGACTCATATAATCCAGTTCAAAGTAGATAATCTGGAATCAGATACTGGATTATATGGCAGTGTAGATTCAGCCTGGCTATCTAGGATTAGGTCTTGTGAGTAAAATTAATACTTATCATTAGTTTAGCTAACCAGATTTATTCTAGTTTAAACAGAAGTCCTCTACCAGCCCACACCACAGGAAGAACACCACCATCCTCACGTCAGCATAGGCACATCTGTGCTTAAGTCCGTTCAGCAGTTCACCTACCTGGGAAGCATCATCTCTTCAGACGCCAAGATTGACAAAGAGATAGATCACAGATTATCAAAGGCATATAGTGCATTCGGAAGGCTTCACAAAAGAGTCTGGAGCAACAAGCACCTGAGACAAAGCACCAAAATCAGTGTGTACAGAGCTATCATACTGTCCATTCTCCTCTATGGGTCTGAAACATGGGTCACCTATCGCCAACACCTACGACTCCTCGAGCTTTCATCAGCGCTGTCTTCGCACAATCCTAAATATACACTGGACCGACTATGTGACGAATGTTGCTGTCCTTGAGCAAGCAGGGATCACCAGCATTGAGGCCATGCTATTGAGAACACAGCTGCGCTGGGCAGGACACGTCTCTAGGATGGAGGACCACCGCCTCCCAAAGATACTACTCTACGGTGAACTCGCCACGGGTCAGCGCAAGAGAGGCGCCCCCCAAAAGAGATATAAGGACTCCCTGAAACAACATCTCAGGCTCAGCCAGATTGATCACCAACAATGGTCCACCCTGGCTTCACATCGGGAGGCATGGAGAAGCACTATCCACAATGCTGCGGCCTCTTTCGAGAAGACACGCCGAACGGGTCTCGAAGAGAAACGACAACGCAGAAAGAACCGCAACTTGAAAAAACATCACCCAAGGAGACTTTCTGCTGCGCTTTCTGCAACCGAACTTGCCTATCTCAGATTGGCCTTTTTAGTCATCAACGCGCTTGTAAAAAGCGTGGGATGAGTCCTTCCTGAATCTTCGTTCGCGAAGTAATGCCGAGAGAGAGAGAGAGAGAGAGAGAGAGCTAACCAGATTTATTCTAGTAATCACTATTCCTGGGTTCTCATCTTCCATCATGAAACTATTCAATAATATTTTTAGGACATTGTATTTGCTGACATCTGTAGAAAATAAGTTTCCATTACCCTTTGGAAGGCATTTCTGATTGGTTACTTAGTATTTTCTGTCTTTTTTTCATGAGCCCGGATGAACTTTTCCTAATTTGTTCTTATTTTTCTTATAATTTTCAAAGGGAGTATAGTATTGCAGGGAGGACATTGTATTACATATTTTACATGCTACTGAGATGTCTTGAAATAGCATTTTCTGCTTCTGACTCCAGCCTCTTATTGTGTCGCCTGCATAATTTATGTACTGTCAGGCCCCCAGATAGGTGCCGAAATTATGCTTTACTAGTGTCCAGAGATCTGGAGGTCCAGAAATGCCCCATTATTAAGAAGAGGGAAGTATGTATAATCCTGGAAATCATGCCTATTGTAGAAATTTGTTTCCATGTGTCTATTGTCCAGATCTTGTGGGATTTTCTGGAACAAGTCAGAAGCAGTGCTAAAGCAATATCAAGCAACATTGAGAACAGCTGGGCCATCTACTCAATTTCCACTTTAAGGCTCTTCTCCAGAATGAAGAACATGTTCTTATGCATTAAACTAGAAATGTGGCACATGGGGGGGCGGCGGAGGAGGAGAGATATTTATTTTCCTATAACTTGACATAAATCTATCAATACCAAGAACTACAACTTCTTGGGTCCCATCAGCAGGAAGGAAGGACATCTGACAGGAAGAAGTAAGCACAACCTCATGACACTGGAAGCAAACAAGTCTTCTTTTTTTCTAGCAGGATTATTTATTTATTTATTAAGCGTGCTTCTATGCCGCCACTCCCGGGAAGGCTCGGGGCGGCTCACAGGAGCCAAACAAGGCACAATAAAAACAATACAATGATTAAAATAGCAATTTAGCTAAAAACAGTACACTCAAATCATTTAAAACTGTGGTGCAACACGCTACCACAGAAGCACTTAAAACAGCGGCTGCTCCCTGAGTTGTTTGGTAAATCCCACAGTTTTTAATTTGGATAGTTTCACCTACACACTGAGGGACTCATTCAGAGTAATAAATAGCATTTGTTTTATATTCTGTTCACTCCTAAAATATTATTATTTTTATTTTTATTATTATGTGCTCTCTCTAGAAAAGAGACTCAAAGTGGTTTACAGTTAAACCAAATGAAATACAATTAAATATATCAAACTTTAAATTGAATTAAATATGAATGGTATTAAAAAGTATGTAAACAGTTAAAATCCTTATGACACTGGAGCCTGAGTTTCTGGAAGAAGCTTCTAAATATCAGCTTTACAAGTCTTCAACAGAAATCTTGAGCAATGCCCCCCATAACTTCAAGCCTGCTTTTCAAAAAGAGTTTAAACTACCCCAACTTATATTTAGAAGAAATATCTGATTTAGAAGAAATAACAGTGATTAGCTTTTGGTGAAGTGCCTGCACAGAAGTATAGATGTTTTCCATACTGTCAGTGTTTGTAGTGTAGGATGTTATATGACCCCCATGGTTGCCTGACCAAAAAGGGGCACAGAAAAGGACAACTAATAAGATCAATGACTGCAACATTTTTCCTGTGGAGAAATGTTACAACATTTTGTGGCACTAAATTTAAACAAAGGGTGAATGAGTGAAAAGATGTAGCCCTCCAAATGTTCTTGGACTGTAGTGATCAGCAGTCCTAGCCAATAGGGATAATGCTATAGTCCAACAACTCGGAGAAAGCTGCATGTTGTCCACCTCTACTGTTATAAAAAGTCATCAGAAACTTCAGGCACTCTGGAATTAAACAAGACTGCTTGAGATGCCCTAGCTATTAGGCATGGATTAGAACCCAAAAACCGTCAATCGAACCTCGAAGGGGGGGGGGGGTTGATTAGTAATAGAAAGACTTACAAACAAATTTCCAAAAAGTTCTAAAATGTAACTTAATTACTAACGAAATTCTAAATTGGTTCTAAAGTCTGAAAAGCAGGGAAACATGACTGACACTGTTTTAAGCACAGGCAAATCAGGGGCAACATTTCCCTTGGTTTCCTTGCAGGGAGATATAATGAATTAATATATTATTATTATTATTAAATAAAATAGTCAAGGCATGCTTCTCCAGAGCATTTATTAGAATTAAATAATAAATTCTAATAGTAAGAATGTAGTAAGGGTGATAGTGACCTGGAGGGTATGAGGAATGTGCTCTTGGTAAACTAGAACATGCTCTTAGGTTTGTAGTTAGAGCCCTGTCAATTTTACAGTATTTCAATCCATGTCTGTTATCAATTATGTAAGGCCACAAGCACTCTAGTGCCCTCAAGAACAAGCAAACATATTATTATAATTATGTCAGGCCCAAGTTGTTTCTATAATTATTTTAGTATTATTATTACTTCGCTGTGCGTCTCCCATTGATTTTGAGAGCTGTTGTTGCTCTTAGACACCTTAAAGTCATATGGCTTGGCATGACTGCATGGATTGCTGTTATTTCCCACCAGAGCAGTACCTATTGATCTACTCACATTTACATTGATCCCAGTGCCATCAATAACAAGTAGGGCCCTTCTTCCAGGAAATTAGAAGGGGTAAATATTATTAATATATATTTTATTATTATTAGAATTAAATAATGCCCAGGGCCCTTCTTCCAGGAAATCAGAAGGGGTAAATATTATTAATATATTTATTATTATTAATTATAAAATAGTTGCCTACCTTCTCCAGAGCTCTTCTGACTGCAGCTTTCCCCCCATTCAGTTTCCCATAGCTCTCTAGGAGGTTTGAACTCTATGGCTTTTCCTTGATTCTGCACTTTTCCTGCTCCTCTCCGGGCTGTTTTCAACCCCTTCTGCCATTGTTTCAGCCTTCCTCATGTCCTTCTCGCCTGCCCTCCTATCTAGGCTCCTTTCCCTGCAGTTTAAAGCACCTTTTCCTGAGTCCTCCAGCCGCTCTAGGACTTCCGCTCTGGATCTCTCTATGGTTCCGGCTGGTTTTTCTCTTCCTGGAGGAAGGCCTTTCAGTTAAAGTAGGCCTCGAGCATGGAAAGGCCCCATCTGACTGTGAGTAATGTCTGGGATTTTGGATTTTGGAGGGTATAATAGGGAGCCTTCCGAAATATTTAGAATTCTAACGAAATTTTGGGCCCAGGGGGGTGCGAAAAAGAAAGTCCACTTCCGGGATTGGCCTTGCGATCCGTAAAAACTTGAAAGTCCCATTACATACGAATCACTTACGATTTATTTTAGTTTTCATAACTTTTTTCTCATGCCTACTAGCTATCTAGTCTCCTGAATATGAATTTGCAAGAGAAATTTATGAGGTTATTGCACTTGCGTACCTTCAAATAATTTCCGATATATGCCAAAGCTATCATGGAACTTTCTGAGGCTAAGCATGTAGCCTCATAAAGTTCCATGATAACTTTGCCATGTATCAGTCAAGGTCACCCAACAGGTTTTCATGGTGGAACAGGGATTTGCAGCCTATTCTCCAGAGTCGTGATCCAATGCTCAAACTGCTACACCATGCTGCCTTCATAATTAATTGGTGTGTGTGAGGATAGGGGAAGGACTAATTCATGAAAAAAATAAATATTTCAAGTTAATTGGCCTAATATTTACAGCTACCTTGGTCCATTAGCATAAAAGACCCCAAGCCATTAGTAAGATAATCATTTTATTAACGACCCAAATATTACACAATAGCAAACTGATAAGACTCTTGTCTTGTGTCTTCTATATAAAAATGTAATGTTAATTTGTAGGATTAAATAACTCAAAAACCACTGGATGAATTGACAACACATTTGGACACAATACACCTATCAGGCCAATGAGTGACTGTCCCTCATAAAAACACTGAAAAACACAGAGGAAGGGACTTAAAAAGCCAAAAAAGCAAAAAAGACTCTACAGTGCATGCGCAAAAACGACTCCCCCAGCAAACAAAACACACAATAGCATATCCACACTTGCTTCCAGACTATAGCTCCCAGCATCCCCTAGACCAGGCCCTTTAGGAGAGGAGGATGATCTAAATGCACTGCTTCCAATATACAAGCTTTCTTCTCCTTGGATTTCTTTGAGAGCATTCCAATCCCTGCATATTTCCAATTTCCTATTCCCGGACTGCAACTCCCACCAATCCTCCAGATAGCTAGATTAGATAGAGATAGATAGGTAAGTAGATTGATCAGGAGGAGTGCTGGGAGTTGCAGTCCAAGAAAAGGTAGAGAAGGAAGAACAGAGAAAGAGGATGGGAGAGAAAAAGGGGGTAAGGAAAGGAAGAGAAGGAAGGAAGGAGAAAAGGAAAGGAAAAAAAGAGAAAGAAGGAGAGAAAGAGGGAGGGAAGGCTGTAATGTTCGTTTGTGGGATTAACATAACAAAACATAAATCAAAAACCACTGGACAAATTGAGACCAAATTTGGAGCAAATTTGGACACAATACACCTATCAGGCCAACAAGTGACCATAACTCATAAAAACCATGAAAAACACATCAGAAGACTTAAAGAGTCAAAAACAAAAATGCATTACAACACATATATACACAAATGCACATATATACACAAACACACACAAAATACATATACACAGACTGGGAACAGCAATGCATGGCAGGGGATGGCTTCTAAGTAATAAATAGTAACAAAGACAGGATCCCACCAAGAAAAATAAGATAAGTAATTTCAGAATTAAAACAACCTATTTTCTTGGATCATTTATCTGTAGGTATGGATGTGAGATTTTAGGGCTTCTGTGAGAGGAGGATCATTTCCGACTTAAAACAACCCTTAAAGAATCATGAGATTTTCTAGGGAAAAGTATGTATGGTTTGTCCAAAACCATGGAGTGGATTCTCAAGCAGGGATTTGTACCCTGTTCTCCAGAGTCATAGCCCAATGATCAAACCACTATACCACCCATGTTGGGGACCATACAAAATGTCAATGAGAAAAGTACTGAAGCTTCCAAACCACATTAGGAGGGTTGCTTCTCACCTGTCAGACTTGAAAAAACTGCTTCATGTCATGGGGACTAGTAGCAGTATTCAAATAAAATGTTCATCAAATTTTAAGGTGTGAAAACTTTAAATTTATACTTTAAACACTGATGGACAACACCAACAGTGAACGCCCCGAACGCAGAACTGCTATCATTGCAAGGGAGCTGGGACGCTTTAACATAGTCATAGCAGCACTTCAGGAGACCCGGAAAGCAGGAGAGGGACAGCTGAAGGAAGAAAAAAGAGGCTATACCTTCTTCTTGAAGGGACTGCTTGAAGAAGACCAAAGAATGCATGGAGTTGACTTTGCTATCAGAAATGATCTGGTGAAGCATCTGACGGAAGCACCCACTGGCATCAACAAACAACTCACAACCCTCCGAATTGAACTTGCAAAAACCAACAGGCAACTATTACAGTGTTTCCCAACCAGTGTGCCGTGAGCGATCATCAGGTGTGCCATGGGAAATTGGAACCTCCAATACTCTTTCTTCCCCCTCCAGCCGAACACTTTTTCTTCTCCACTCGGGCTCCTGTCTTCCCAGCCTCGCTCTGCTCGCTTTGCCTTGCTTTGCTCACGCTGCCACCTCGCTTTGCTCAGGTGGGGAGGGGAGAGAGAGGAAGATGTGACTCGAGTGGGTGCTACTGCTACTGATTCCATCAATTTGAGTGACTTAAACAAATGGTTGAACACTAGGCATGGTTTAGAATCCTAAAATGGCGATTCTTATATCAAATGGGGGGGGGGGGATTTTTTTTGATTAGTAAAAGAAAGACTTACAAAAAAATTCCCAAAAATTTCGGAAATGTAACTTAAGTACTAACGAAATTCGTTAGTAATCGTATGCCAGAGCATGCGCATTCAGATGGTTTTGGCCTACAACTCCCAGAAATCCTAACAGCTGGTAAATTGGCTGGGATTTCTGGGAGTTGTAGACCAAAAACTTGAATAAACCACACTGAATTCTAGATGGGACTCTCCAAATAGGAAGGAGGGAGGGAAGGAGGAAGGAAGGGAGGGAGGGAGGGGGTATTCTATTCTTGGAAGCAACAAAAGAAAAGGAGGAGGAGCCCCCCCCTCGCTGCCTCTCTCTCACCCCGATCCTGAGGGAGTGAGGGCCCAAGTTTGCCCAGGCTGAGAGGAAAAGGAAGAGGCCTGAGGCTGTGAGGAATGGTGGGAGTTGAAGTCCAAAACACGTACCTGGAGGGCTGAAGCTGGCCCCTGCGATGGGGCATGGCAGAGCAACGGGGATGAGAAGCATCTGAGAGAGTGCAGGGAGAGAGAGGAGGAGAAGAAGCGTGTGTGTGTGTGTGTGTGAAGCAGGCCCCTGCGATGGGGCATGGCAGCAGAGCAACGGGGAAGAGAAGGAGGGGGGAAGCCTGAGAGAGAGAGGAGGAGAAGCGTGTGTGTGTGAAGCAGGCCCCTGCGATGGGGCATGGCAGCAGAGCAACGGGGAAGAGAAGGGGGGGGAAGCCTGGAGGACTACACTTTCCAGAATGCATTGCCTAGCCTACCTAGCAGCAGCGTCACTTCCAGTTCCTCATAGAAATGCGGGGAAAAGAAGAAGCTGAATGAAGGCGGGAAGGAAATGAGGGGGAGAAGACAGGGAGAAGTGAGTAGTACATTAATTAATTAATTAATACTTAAGAATTTCTTACGATCATAACGCACATTGTTGGCCTCAAGGACCGTAAAAGGAAGTCGACGTCCGGGATCGCGGCAGCGATACGTAAAACCTCAAAAGTCCCATTACATACGAATCTCTTACGAATCCTTTTAATTTCCGTTTCATTTTTCTCATGCCTATTGAACACATGGGATACCAATATCCAATTCACAGTGAATGCTAGTCAAGAGAAAGTAAATTTCCTCGACTTAACCATTTTTCCTGATAAAGGCCTCCTTAAAACCAGAAACTATAGAAAATCGGTGAAAAGAAACTCATACTTGCATTTCAAGAGTTTCCACTCACACCCTTTGAAGTCTAATTTACCTTATACTCAGTTTTCCAGACTGAAACGCAACTCCTCCTTTAATTATGATTTTGAGAGGGAAGCTAAGACTATGAAAAAGGAATTCCTACTTAGAGGTTATCCAGAACAGATAGTCTCCAAAGCACTTACTAGAGCTAGACACTCAGATAGAAACAGCTTACTCATGAGTAAACCTAAGGCCCAATCGGTTAATCTGGTGTGGCCACTAACACTCACACCTCATTCGAACTCAATTATCAAACTGATACGGACATATTGGCTGATTATCTCGCACATCAAAGGGTTAGAGCATCCCCCTCTTGTCGCTTATAAGCGCACACGTAATTTAGGTGACACCCTTACCCACTCGGATCATGCTCAGACTCACATCATTAGCAACGTTAGCAAGGGCACTAAGGTCTGTGGCAGGTGCTCTATCTGCAAGAATATTTGTACAGACACTACCATATGTTGCCCCTCCTCAGGGAAGAATTTTGAAGTACGGTGTTTTGCCACCTGCGCCAGTTCTTACGTCACGTATGCTATCAGTTGTTCCTGCCCGTCAGTTTATGTCGGGATGACTACGAGATCGTTACGCCAACGTTTCATTGAGCATAGAAGTAGGATTAACACAGGGAACACTGATTTACCTCTATACACACATTGCCTTCAACACAAACATCATCCTGATTCATTACGCATTAGAGTACTTGATAAAATAGAACCGTATGCGCATACTGACCCCTTTAAGGCCCTTTGCAAACTTGAAAGACTCTGGATAATCCGTTTAAATTCAGAGATTCCAAATGGGTTAAATGAGGTAATCAGTGTTCAATCACTAATTACCTAATGTTCCACCTGAAATACTTTATAACACTCTCCTGATCCTTCCTTTCTTACCTTTATGGTCACCTTACCGCTGTGGTAAGGTCAAGCCTGAACGCTTCGCTGATCGGTATGTTACCTCTAATCTATATTTTTCTCTGGGTGTGTTTATAGACTACTATACTGTATTTGATTTATATTCAATACCTCCTTTTAGATATTTGGACCACGGAAATATCATTTATGGCCTTGAGAAAGCCCTGCCCGGGGGCAAAACGGGGGAGTGGCCCCGAAAAGTTTGGCATCGCCAGCCCGTCGGCCAACTTTTGAACTTATAATTTGGAGCATATTCAACCTCCTGTGTCCTTTTGTCATCTGCTGTTTGGACTTCACAGCATATGGGTACTCCTTCTGATACTGTGGACTGCCACACTATTACTATTTGGGGAGTTGCGTTTCTATTATGATTTATAGCCATTGTTCTATTGTGAATAGTGCGTCTCCCTGTGATGCTTTGTATATGACTTGTCCTCAATAATGATTGTTACATCTGGACTTCCGGTCGGCGCTAATGGTGACCAGTCGCACTCACAGCTGCTCTGTGAGTGACATGACGCCCGGAGCCAGATAGAGCCGCTTCAAGGCTCCACCAAGCATCAGGTTCTGATGCAAGGATTGCGAATCCCATAGTCCATCAACTGGAGGACGAAGAGGTGTCCCCCTCGCGAGGGAGGCTCCGAACGAGCCAGGATTGATGACAAGGGGAGAGCAGGCTCCGGACTTGCCCA